>CAJHQP010000601.1:0-25000 GCA_905132765.1 Moricandia arvensis | reverse complement strand
ATCAACTCAAAGCACTCTTTGGCCTCAAAATAACTGAAATTCTAATCATTTCGTTTTCAGAGAAGTGTCACTCTTACTCGATCTCTGTCAAAACAATGAGAAGTGTCACTCTTACTCGATCTCCGTCGAAACAATGCCTACATCAACCAATAACAAATAAGATTATCATGGTGATCTGCCAGAACATCAAATCAGCTTTTGTGAATAAGAGTTATCATGGTGAGGTACCAATCATATTATTTTGTGATAAGAATCAGTTCCCATTAGCAAATTGTGGTATACAATTCTAATTAACAAATTATAGTAACAAATGATAAGAATGCAGAGTCCAAATATTTTTCATTACATTTCAATCTATGTAGAAAATTATGAGTGAGTGTTTGACTTGTTCTTGTCATATTAATAAAGAATTTCAACGAGAAATCATTTGACATATTTGTTAATATACTACTCAAATATGGACGTCGACGAGTATTTGGATTTTTGGTTTCGAAGGAGATTCCGGTGTAGGTCGCTTCTCTTCTTATGCCATTGAAGGAGTTTCAGGTTTGTTTTTCCATAGATAGTTTTTTTTTTTAAATATAAACTTTCAAAAACGAATTATATTTTCAAAATATAAAATAATATCAAACATATGGAAGTTTTATAAGAATGTCATTGTTAGTCTATAACGGATTGAATGATAAAATTTTACATATAAATTTAATATAACTGGATTTATTTTTGTTAGAAAATCAACTAAAAATAGTATAGTTGATTTTTTATATTCTTGATATGTACAATCAACTGTTTTATACTTTCTTGAACCTCTTCTAAGTTTGCACAAGATATTGTTAAGATACAACAGGTCACTGTCTTTATATTTTTAGAAATTAGACATTTTACTATATTTATATAACCGTAATAAAGTCTTCTAGTCTTCTCTACGTTACTTATATATTATCCCGCTCTCTTCTGGCTCGTTTGTTCCCATCTAGTAATAAGAACAATCAAATCTTCCACACAACACCTCGTCAAGGAAACTTATCTTTCACAACATAATTCTTAAACTGCATCGTTAATGGCGAATAAAATGAGGTTTATACAAACGTGGGGAGAGGTAGCACCTTCATTATCTCATCGAATTCAGCAGAGATGATTGTCGGGGAGCATGTCACAGTCTAAGTTGGAGATTATTTTTGAAGAAGGATGTGATAGTTTTGCAGTTCAAGCGCCAAAACGGATTGTGACATTTCTTCCTCTTATTCTCTCAATGCTCTTGCACTTTGTCTTGTACAAAACTATCAAAACCTATTAATGATTATTACATTAATTAATTTGTAATTTGGGTGTGTTGTTACTTGTTAATAAGAAAGACTCCATGTTTTTAGGTTTAAAGGGAGTTAAAGACTTTAAAAGGTTGGTTCTGTTTGCTAGAAAATGTGTGATTTACATATGAATTCGTTGTCAAAAACTCGGCCATCTTCAAACAGTATCTTATTGGTAAAAATATTTCGAACTCATGAGCACTAGAATGATGTTTTAATTCATATATGATAATGAAATGAACTACAAAAGATTATATATAAGAAACTCTTCTGCTTATACATTTGCCAAACAAAACCCAAAACTCTAAACACATTGTAAACATGTTCAAGAAAATTGAACAACGCGGTCATGTCTATACAACAAAACACATGAAACGGCCGATATAATTGCCGGAACGAGAAGTAAAAGGCGGTGTCCTTGTCCCAGGACGACTTTTGAATCATCTGACCTTTCTTCAAAAATGGTCTCTAGTGTCGGAATCATTGAACATCCCCGGCGATAAATCATAGCCGCCGGCGCCATCTCAGCTCCAGATAAAGATCTCCTTCTTCCTAATTCTGATCTGACCATGATAGCTCGATAGTTTCAAGATTTTCTTGTTCTTGAAAAATGTTTAAAGGAGAAAAGTCGTGACTGAAAGTGTTTTGGTTTCTAAGTTATCTCAAAATGGAGAATTCGTGGTGTATATATAGAGAGTCTAATGCACAAAAACACGGTTTTAATTTGTTTGTAAAAAGAGTTTTTAAAGAAAAAAAAAAAAGAAACAGATGGATCAACGGCTATCTCTGGTCCAAATCGAGCAAGTGGTCTGTATGACTACACACGTACCACGTACGTACTCATTTTGATATTTGACAGAGTTAGATATTGTATTAGTAACGACAAAACTTTCTCTATTATTTGGTGGTGCATAGAAACAAACACAAGAAACAAAGTAGAAACAATTATTCAGAATATCCAAATAATTTTACAAGTTGAATCACGGAGAATACGACATGAGAAGTGTAAAGGCGAAACTTCGTAGAACTACATGAACGGTTGAAGTACGTAGTTCTTAGTATCGGTCCATTGTTTGGTTTTACAAGTCTTGTTTGGTTAGCTGTATCTCTACGTGGACTAGAGACACACGTGCTTATTTTCAAACTAAAGTTTGAGTATATTCAATATGTATCTTTTACAACTTTTCTAGAAGTATTTTTCTTCCCATTGATTTATGTTTGACCTAACAGTCCTAAATGTTATTTTTGTTACTTTTTGATCATTTTTTTCTTGCAGTGTCTCATATATGTATAGACAATCAAGTGATACAATGCGTGAAAATACATATTTTAATGAAAACACATATATTCAACAACGAATCACATAAGTTCACTGAAAAGTTATGATAATAATTTTCTATAATTACCTATTAACCAAAACCGATTTGGTATGCTATTTAATCATGAGTACAGACCAACTATAAACTAATTACACCTATACAAATGCATCACATTCATTTTCACAAGGCAACCATGAAACTCCTTTCACATTTTCTCAAGCCCTATGAATGAAAAAGGAATTTTGATGAGCGCAAAGGAAAAAAAAATATGAGACATACTAAAGAACAAAATCAGCTCATATAGAATTGCCTTTTTTAATCCTACATTAACATCTCTTCACTCCTAAGCCATAAGTAAGGGTGGGCATGGAACGAATATCCAGAATTTTAAAGATATTGGGGACCCGTTTCACTTTACACAAATAATCGATTTTTCTATTCAATTCGATTCACAACCTTCCAAATATTTAGTGTTACGGATATCGAGAAAATAAATTTTTTACCGGATATCCGGAAAAATCCAATACTTTTACTGGATATCTAATTCGATCCGTCGTTCAAGTAAAAAATAATAAAAAAAATCTTTTTCTTGAACATGTGGATGTATGAACACCAATTCGAACTAAGGCAAAGTGGTAGTGGCTCAGCACGCAAATCGTGTCACACCAGGGTTCGAACAAAATATTGGTACCCGATATTGAGAAGGAAAGATAAATTCTCCTCTCAGCCTCAGGGGAGCTCGTGAGAGTAGTTGCCTAACTATATACGTCAGGAAAATTTTGTCGTGCCAGTCTCTCATCTAAGAGACCTGATTCGGGCTGGTCCATCCAGAGGTGTGCTATTTGAGATGGCGATTTGAAGTAATCCAAATTACCTCTTTTTATAATTTTGATGTTCCAACATCAATTTTCAACTAACTCAAAAGATCATTTTCCTGGGTTAGGAATCAGATAGTTTACTTTTCCAGCTATAGTCTTCTGCAGCTATAAGAATATTGTTAGGGTTGGGCATAAAATCCGTAACCCAAAATTTAAATTCAAACTTAAGAACCCGAACTATACATAATCCAAAATATAAAAAAATACGGGTCTTATAAAGTGTTACAAACATATCCGAATCCAAAGTTTTATTAATCGAATCCGAACGGATAATTCGAAAAAACCTAAAAACATCCGAAAAATATCCGAAGAAACTGATCCAAATATCCAAATTAATATGTAATATAAATATATGAAAATAAATATATATTTCAAATATTGAATTTCATATTTATTTTGATATGATATCTGCCGTGCCAGTCTCTTATTAACCGAAAAAATATCCTAACTATATACGTCAGGAAAAGTTATGCCGTGCCAGTCTCTTATCTAAGAGACCTGATTCGGGCTGGTCCATCCAGAGGTGTGCTATTTGAGATGGCGATTTGAGGTAATCCAAATTACCTCTTTTTATAATTTTAATGTTCCAACATCAATTTTCAACTTACTCAAAAGATCATTTTCCTGGGTTAGGAATCAGATAGTTTACTTTTCCAACTATAGCCTTCTGCAGCCATAAGAATATTGTTAGGGTTGAGCATAAAATCCGTAACCTAAAATTTGAATTCAAACTGAAGAACCCAAACTATACACAATCCAAAATATAAAAATACGGGTCTTATAAAGTGTTACAAACATATCCGAATCCGAAGTTTTATTAATCGAATCCGAACGGATAATTCGAAAAAACCCAAAAACATCCAAAAATATCCGAAGAAACCGATCCAAATATCTAAATTAATATGTAATATAAATATATGAAAATAAATATATATTTCAAATATTGAATTTCATATTTATTTTGATATGATATCTAACAATTAGTATTTAAAATTTAAAGAAGTACCTTAAATACTCAAATATATATAAATAAATATATTTTTATGTTTTGGTTTTAAAAGTTAAATTTTACTTCAGATATATCCGAACCGATCCGATATAATCCGAATCCAAATGATATATAATTAATTTATGGGTTTAGGATGTGATACAAAACAGATATGAAACCAATGTGTTATATTCGAACCCGACCGTATTTGTAAAATTATTAGAGTGGAACCTATGAGGTGTTATAAAATAGAATCGAAATTCGAGAAGTCTGATCCGAACGACAACGGGTACCGGAACGCCAACGGTGAATTGAATTCTACTAAATTTGGCTTAATGGGCCTTCGTGATTGCAATTCATTTTACTAAATCATATATATTACTACTTTTTGAAAAATACGTAAATAATATATTAATCATGAATGTTATTTTACATTAAACTATTATGATTGCTTGCATAGTTGCATACATCTCTATTAGAAACGTTTACATGATTTCTGTAATGTTTTTTTTTTCAAAGTGATCATCAAAAGAAAGAATCTTTGATCAAACAAGTTAAGTATATGTATTCAAATTAATTACAAATAAATATCATAATATACTCAAATCATTTATTACCAGGAACAGGAAACCCAATACCATTACGTGTTGTAGGAAATATTGCAAACAGCATACTACAAAACACCCCCACGCCCACCGGCAACGCCGTGAGAACCTCCAACGCCTCCGCTGACGGCGCCGGAAAAAAGCAATTCACCGTATTCCGATCGAATAAAGCCACCGCACCAAACACCAACAGCGACATGAAAGCATGAGCAAAATCTATAAACCTTAGTTTATATTTTTTAGATAACTCTTGTGGAAGCGTTGCGGATCCATCAATGATCCAAAACCCGTGGATCGTTGCAAACCCGTAGCAAATGGAACCGTTCTTGTCTTTGTATGAATCCGTGAAGCTAAGTATGAAACAAGAGAACCCACATAATGCCACTAGGACCGATGTCATGATCTTGCTAACTACATCGCATTGACCGCCGTTTGAGAAGATTGGTGATAAGAGCTGAAACGCGAGAACCGTTCCTGTTGGTAAGAGATTAGCTAAATGAGCTGTGGTTTGAAACGTTTGACCTATTGCCTTTTGTATCCATGTTGTTCTTTCTATATCGGGAAAGTCTTTGTCTTCTTCTAGAAGTGGCTTCTTCATCTCTTCTTTAGTGCTTTCTTCATGATCTTCAACAACTTTGATCTCCATATCTTTGGAGCTTTTTCCTTTGTTCATCATCTTATATATATATATATATATATATATGCTTTTCTCTAACTTTGGGAAATCTTTTCTGATGGAAGAAAGAATAATGATGAGATTCAAGTACGTAAAGGCTATATATATAAGAGAGGTGAGAGAAGCTAGTTTACGCTTTTTATTATGCCTTGCAAGGAACCTTTGAGACCAAACCAAAGTCTTTGTTTACTTCAAGTGAAGGATGTTCTTGAAGCACCCTTAATTAGTCTTTATCTAAGAGAGGATTATTTATTTTTGTTTCAAGATAATCATTTATATTCTGACGATACGTTTTAAGAGTAATTTCGTAGGAACTACTCTCCGTGTTGTTAACTTTTTTTTACTTTTTCAAATATATTTGATTATTTTTGTAAAATCCTGGAGAGATTCTTATTTAAACCGTGTCAACTGTCATTGAGGAGAGCGTGAATAAGAATAAACTGATAGACTCATTAGATAATACTCTGATCATGAAAATATTTGCGTGTGTTGAGAATCTTTGGATTATCTCATAATTTCTTTTAATAATTAAGACTGATCCATCGTGGAGGGCAAGTAAGGTCTAACTAACAAATAGTAAGTAATCATTCAGTATAAAAATGTAAAGTGCTTAGTCAACCACGAATATTCGTTTCCTTTACCTGTATATTGGTTCCTTAAGAAACTCCATTGTTTTTAACTAACGTCGGTATACGAAAGGCATACAAGACACGCATTGAGACCTTCACGTTACAACTTACTTATTTTGTTATTATAATTCTTTTTTTAAAAGAAAAGCTATAAATTCATGAAATAATATATTGCACGAAGAGAATAAGAATCTTCAAGAATTGGGTCTTTTAGTTCCAGAAACTCCAATTAATTGTTTTGTTAACCAAGACTATGTAGACCTAAGCCCAACTTGAGAATAGTATCGAACGATTAGCTCAGTCTCAAAATCTCAAATGAGTTCAAAATATGGCTTCATTTTCGGCTGGACAGTGGACAAATAACATTTGTTCCCAATAAGAACAAGGGTGTCCCTGAAATATTAAGGGCCGTAAACATTTTAATAAGAATTCTTTTTTACAAACTTGAAAGTCTCTTTCAGTGTAAAAATTTAGGGGCTTCTAACCTAATATTTTATTTCGCTATGCTCAAGACAACTTTGATAAGAATAAAACCTAAAAGGCTAAAACCGATGGATTTACTCCTTGCTTCAAACCATCTCTATCACTAAACTACCGCTGCTTAGTTTATTTATGCCATTTACTTTCAACCTTCATATTCTTTCAATACTCATATAATTTTTCTATCTTTGAATCTGGTTTTGTATTCACTTAACTTGATCATTGTATGGTTGTTCGTTTTTGCTGCATATAACTCTTCAGCAATAAAACACACATCACAAACTTATATATAAGAAGTATTATTAGCATGAATTAAAGATGAATATAATGATGATTGTCAAGTGTACGAAACAATAGACATCCTCATGTTATTGATGAGACTTGGAAGGAACGATTTAGTCATAATATGGACGATGGACCTAAGTTGGATCCGTGTGGAACAAGGTAGATCTTCTTTCTTTCTATTTTTCGAATTTAGCTAATCATTATGTTATTTATCCTTTCATTTCACGTTGGTCTTTCTGTGCTTTCTGTTGTATATGTATTATTAATTGTATATGCTATTTTTACGAGTTCAAAAGTTTGCTGAAATTGAAATTTGTATTTTGTAGAGTTATTTTTTTTTTTGAATACCAGGAGTCAGGGATCAGCATTTTGGTTCCATTTTTCAGGTTTGGTTTGGACCAATCAGGTTTTGTTCGGGTTGAGCTTGCTTCGGCCATCTCTTATAATTAGGATTGAGTGGTCAGTAATATGTTTGGTAGCAAAAAAAGCTGTCATCAAAATATACAAAACTAAAAAGAAAAGCAAGAACTCAACTGCTAAAACAAAGTACAAAAGTAAATAAAAGCCACATGTTTAATTTTTTTTTGTGGGTTTTGGTTCGGTTCTAGAAAAACTATAACGAAACTCTAACCGTCAGTTTAGTTTCACGACCAAGTCTTAGCCAATTCAATACATATGTTCGGTTTGTGTTGTAAAACCAACTTTAAACCATACCCCCCTCCCAAAATTATAAATTTAGATAATATCAGCCTGAGCAACAACCAGAGGATTTAACAGGAGAAACATCATCTTTGCTACCTATATCAATGTTCTGTCCTTTAGACAAAGACGTTGGATCTCCAGTGCCATCAAGAGCTCTACGGCTCATAACACGATAGATCTGAGTCAAGACATGAGTGAAGGCTTGCTCAACATTCGTAGCATCAAGAGCAGATGTTTCCATAAAGAACATGTTCTCTCTTTCAGAGAAAGATCTAGCTTCCTCCTCTTGAACTGCACGAAGGTGGTGAAGATCAGCTTTGTTCCCAACAAGCATGATCACGATGTTGGCATCGGTATGGTCACGAAGCTCCTTGAGCCAGCGTTCAACGTTCTCGAACGTTATGTGTCGAGTTATGTCGTATACTAGAAGAGCTCCTACTGCTCCCCTGTAGTATGCACTCGTGATTGCTCTGTATCTATATATAACAATAGAACCGGAGAAAAAAACATTATAAAGACTAGAAACATAGCACATAACGGTTTAGTTTATATTGTTTTTTATTCGTGATGACGAATTAATGGAAATTAAAACCAGATAAAATCATTGTTTTTTGGTTTGCTTTTGGTTTGTTTAGTGAAATCTTGATTTGGCTTTGGTATATTTGTTTTGTGAATACCAAAACAAAAGAATATTGATTCATTTATTTAATGTTATATTTACGTAACTAAATCAACTTTTCATATTTTTATAACGTTTAGTGTTATTATTATTATTATATATTATTTTTGTGTTTGGTATATATTTATTGTTATTATTAGTATAATCATGTGTTACGTAAGTACTAAGAAATAGAAGGAGAATACTGAAGAAGAAATCAAATTTTCATTCTTATGCCTATACATCTAGGTAATATATAAAACTCTTTACAAATTTAGGTTTAGTTAACGACAACAAAAATCAATTCCGGTTTTTATTTATATATGACAACTAACTGGTTACAGTATTTGATAAATTGAAAATGAACATATCCTAGCTCAATTTCGGTTTTAATGGTTTGGTTTGTTTCGGTTTACTTGGCAATTACTAACCGGCGTAAAACAACACAAACAAGGAACCAAAAAAAAAACAGAACACTGATGATTTGTTTACCTTTCTTGACCGGCGGTGTCCCAAAGCTGAGCTTTGATGATTTTCTCGTCGACATGAACGCTTCTTGTGGCGAACTCCACACCAATGGTAGACTTTGAATCGATACTGAACTCATTTTTGGTGAATCGTGACAAAAGGTTTGTTTTTCCGACGCCGGAATCTCCGATCAAGACTAGTTTGAAGAGATAATCATAGTCATCATCGGCTCTGTACCCTCCCATTATTGACTTTTTCAGAAACACAAAAATGAAATATATATAGTACAAGAACTGAAATATTTAGTTGATGTTATGAACAAAAAAACTTAAAGAGATGTTGCAATGATCATATGAGATAATGATGATAGATGTCTTTGTTGTGTGTTTTGTAATGAAATCAAAACAAGGGGTAGTGGGTAACGACGAAAACCTTATTGGTTTTGTTTGTCTTTTAAATTTTCTTGAATAAGATAAATGATTCGTTATTATTAAAATGCATGACTAAGCATAGTTCAATAATGTATAGGTTTTGAAAAGATTAGAGAACAAACATGTATGAAGAAATGTCGAGGTTTATGGCTGCCATGAACTGGTAAACGCAGAACAAATACACTCTTTTTTTTGGGTGCAAATTATATTTCTTCAATATAAATAGCTTTGATCAAGTTAAATCACTAGGAAACTTTTCCATAAAATGATGGAATGTAGGAAGATATTTGAGAAAATGTTATATATGTTTTATAAAACGGTATTTTAATTTTATGAGATTTTCAATCAATGTTCTAAGATTAGTATTGTAAAAGACAATTAAAGTCTGAGTAGATTTTTGAGATCTTACAACTCTAAAGTAAAAGTAATGTTTATTTTCCAAAGATCTTGTAGTATTTATTTGAGATTAGACAAAATAAAACATGTGTGTTCATTTAAATGGTAACAATGAAGAAAATTACATAATAAAGCTCTGAATGACAAGAAAAATCTTAACATCAATTATCATTCTTGTTTATGAGATTTTATTTTGATAATTTATTTGATTACACTTTGCATTCACATTGCTTAGATTTTGATGCATAAACAACTGATTACAAAAAAAAAAACTCTAAAAACAAAAGAAAAGAGAGTGAATTTCATTAATCGATGATGTCAAAATCCAAAAGTGGAAACATAACACAACTACAAAGATTATTCTATTCTCACCACTCTAAACGACGACGTAGAAGTCATCGAACTATGAACTCACTCTTTTCTCTTCCCCATTCATTTGGGAAAGGGACAGATACTATAATACAACAGCACACACACACTATCATCATCATCAATGTCCAAAGTGCAGAGCATCATCGACGGCCAAAGCCAATGCAGCAGCAGCACCAACATATGTGTGTGGAGTTTGTTAGAATTCATGAGTGTTTGTCTCATGTCAAGAGAGTATTCAGTCAACTTGTGACTGAATTCCCTTCTACCAACAACAAGAACTCACAACTACAAGGAAGAGACAATCAACTTGTGATTGAATCCTCTCAGCAAAACACTCTACACACCATCTGAATCTAACAAGATAAAGTGGCTGTGAGATTGATACAACAACTAGAATTAAACTATCTCTAGTATGAATCTATCCTTGTGAAGTAACACAACACTTATAGTTTGTGTACTTAAGACTTAAAAAGAGATAGAATCAGTAAGCTTAGAGTAGAATGGGCAAGCAATGATCTGCCATTAGGCAGATCCTAAATCGTGTATCACAACCTCTCTACATTGTGAAGAACTTGAAGAACACTTAGTAAAGAGATGGAGATACAAGAATTTTGTATAAGCTTGTCTCTTATTTCTTTTTTCATTCAGAATCAAGTTACAACATATATATAGAGTTTAAACTTGCATGAAAGGGGACAAGGAGACAAGAAGACAAGGTAAAAATGAAAGGAATAGTAATAACCACTCCCAACAACTCCAATTTGAATTTGAACTTGTAGATCCACATTTGAACTTCAAATCTCCTTCTAGAAGTTCTCTTAGGCGTGCTCAGGTTGAGCTGAGAAAGCCTCTCAGCTTCCTTGCCTTCCAAGCCACTCTAGATCAAATCACTCTTGCTTGAGCGGGCAGCAGAACACCTGCAACTTGTAACTGGTGTAACTTCCAAACCATAACTCTTTTTGGACTGATTCCAATTCGCCGCGAGACCTTGATGAGTGTAGAATGTAGGGAAATTGGTTTCATGGTCAAATTCTTCATGGTTAGGAATTTACACCCCTTTTCCTGAGACATGCCAGTGTGAACTCCATCACTAGCATTTTCTTCTTCATTCTAATAGAGTTAACTTCAAAAGCTGAGATTTTGCATCTTCAGGCAAATCCAAACCTTTGATAAACTCTCTTATGCTTTCTTCATTCACAGCTCTTCCTCTTGTTAGCTCCTTCAGCTTCTCATACGGCTCTGGAACACCATATCTCCTCATCACCTTTTATAACAATACCATGACCATTCCATGAACTATCCATATACATTGAGTAACAAGAGAATCGACAGAAACTTACAGTTTGTATCGGTTCAGCGAGGACTTCCCAAGTTTGATCCAAATCTTCTTTTAACCGAGCTTCATTAACCTATACATAAACAACAGTCTTAACCTATAGCAAGTGGAAACCTTTCTTATGGCTTATGGTAGTAATACCTGAAGCTTCCTGATTCCTTGTATTGCACTCTTGTAAGCGAGAAGAGAGTGTCCTAAAGCTCCACCCATGTTTCTCAAAACGGTTGAATCGGTTAAGTCACGCTGCACAATGTATTACATTTTATCAGGTTTAGCTTATATTCACACACATTACTCTAGCAAAGACACATAAAAGTATATATGGAGAACCTGCATTCGTGAAATGGGAAGCTTCATGCTGAGGAAAGCAAGCTCTGCGTTTGCTTTCCCTAGGTTCCCTTCACTGTTCTCAAAGTCTATAGGATTCACTTTATGAGGCATTGTGGATGATCCGATTTCACCAGCTTTAGTTATCTGCTTAAAGTACCCTTGAGATATGTAGCTCCATATATCTCTATCAAAATCAATCAAGATGTTGTTGAACTGGCTGATTGTGTTAAAAAGTCTAGCCATATAGTCATGAGGCTCAATCTGAAAAAAAAACATGAGAAACAATCACTCAAACAAGGAAAAGTTCATGAAAGATAAAAACTATATATAGTATATACCTGAGTCACGTATGGGTTAAATGTTAAACCAAGAGAAGTAACAAACTCCTCTGCAACATGAGGCCAGTCGATGTTAGGATAAGCTGAGATATGAGCGTTGTAGTTCCCAACAGCACCTGCAAACTTTCCCTTAATCTTAGTTTCCGCAAGGTATCTTCTCTCTTCGCTTAACCTCACAGCGAAAATCGCCATTTCCTTGCCTAAAGTTGTAGGTGAAGCTGGCTGCATTAGAGAAAACCATGACCATTGCTTTAACAAAGGTCTTTTATTTAGACAATACCTGTCCGTGAGTTCGTGAGAGCATGGGGACATATGCAAACTCCTTAGCCATGAGAGAGATTGACTTGATAAGCTCATCCATGGATGGAAGTATAGCCGAAGTAAGTGCTTCTTGAAGCATCAAACCATGTGAAAGATTGTTGATGTCCTCAGATGTGCAAGCGAAATGGAAGAACTCAAGAACCTGAATATTTGATTTAAACACAGAGACATGAGTTTAAAAAATCCAAACCGTAGTGTAGCAAAAGAGAATTGTTTACCTTAGCAATCTGAGGATGTGAGTCACACTTTTGTTTCAAGAAATACTCAACAGCTTTGACATCGTGATTGGTTACTTTCTCGATCTTCTTAACTTCCAAAGCGTCATCCATGCTAAACCCATCGATGATCCCTTGCAAGTAAGCCTCAGCTTCTCTGCTAAAGCTTGGAACTTCGGTGACTTGAGGAATCTTTGAAAGCTTAAGAAGCCATTTGATCTATTAAAAAAACAAGAACAATCTTCTTCTCAGACAATGAATCTGAACATAGAGAACGCTCAAAAACAAAAGCAGATACCTCGACAAGTACTCTGAAGTAGATCAAACCAAACTCGCTCATAGAAGAAGCCAAGTCCTTAACTTTACCCCAATAACGTCCATCCAAAGGCGATAACGCCGTTAAGTTCGACATCTCCAAGTCTATTGAACTTCCTACGGCCATTGCTACCACCTACATGTAACCATTAACAACGAGATTACATCCAAAACAAAACAGAGTTTTGACATGAACCCATTTGATGTTGTGGGGAGGGAAAGAGGTTACCTTTCTTGAAGTTGTTAGCTTGAGAGAAGAAGCAGCAGAAGAAGACAGAGAGAATGAAACTCTGCAGAGTGATTTTGATGATGGGTTTAAGAGTGTTCTAGTTGTGGGTTTAAGGCATAAGCAAGGGGTTTTGTTGTTGGTCAAAGGCTTTGAAGAAAAATTGAGCTCCATTTGTGATATATAGAGATCTCAGGGTTTCCAGAATCCAAAGCTTAGAAGCACGACGATGACGAAGAAGGGAGTGAAAAGCTTGGAGCTTTAGGGTTTTAGATGATTCCGATTAAACTCAGGCGCTTTTGTGAAATTACATGTCCACCCCTATTTTTTCTGTGTGTTTTACACTTACACACTATACAGGGTGAGCGTGTTGGGAATTTGGGAGAATCCCTTTCCGATTCAGTTTATGTATATATAATTGAGTTTGGGATTATCCGGATGAGAAGTTTAAGTCTTATTTGAATATTTACATTTTGGTTCATGTTTGGGTCGAATCCTTATGTGTTTGGTTTAAATCTGAGACACCAGTTTAAATTATGAAAAGTTTTAATATATTTTAAATTCATCAAAATCCAAATATTTCAAAATCTAAATATCGTATAACAAATTTTTTAAAATTAACATGAAAATTAATTCAGTTTAAATATTTGGTATAGAACTGATATATATTTAGAATATTTCAAAGAGTAATTCTCTTAAATAGTTCTTTTTAGTTTTTATCACCAAAAGAACCATAAAAAAATTAAAATAATCTTTTCTATTTTTTTATTAATATTAATATTTTAATTTTTAAAATTTTAAATTTATCTTCAAAACCTCGCCTATATCTCTAAACTTTAAATATAAGTTAGTTAGCACTAGTGATATAAATGTAGATTTATATCATTAATAAAAAAATTATCATTTTTTAGAGATTATTTTGTGATAAAAAACTTTTAAGTATTTAACCATTTTTAGTGTTTTGAATATTTGGCTATTCAAAATATTTACTTTTTTTATTTTAGATAACATTTAGACATTTTCAAATATTTTAGAATTTTTGTATATTTAATTTAAACATAACTAATATATATTTAAATAGATAATTATGATCAGATATTTTTGGATATCCAAAATAGTTCAATTCAGATCAGATTTGATTCTGGTTTTCTATATTAAAGTTTTGGATCCACTTAAGCATCCGATTTGTTTCGATTTAGGGGTAGTAGTAGTTATTGGATTGGGTTCATTTAGGTTTTTCGGATCGGGATGTTTTGTCGAGTCCTTTTATAACAGAGTTTGAGTCATAGATTCTTCTTTCTTTTCTTTTCTAGGTTTTATTATACTTAGTTTGTTTGTTTTTTTTTTTTTACCCTCAACTTTATAGGTCGCTTACGTTAAAATCAGTGGAGAAACTATTCAAAATACATGATAAATGGCCAATATGCCCAAAAGATCAGCTAAGCAAAGAGAAATAAAGTCAAACAAATTACTTAAGCAACCAAAGTTGTGTACAAGTATTCTGAACCGGTAGAGCTAAAAGTCAACTTGTGGACAAGTTGTAACTTAATATCTCAACAGAAGTTTGCCATTTATACAGCTAAAATAACGTTTATACCTAATTTATCATATGAGGTTATTTAGTATAAATACACATAAAGCATTTGATTTTAGTCAGTGAATTCTCAACTCTTTTTTTTTCTCAACTCTATTTATATTTTACATTATTAGCTAATTGATTTCATGATTAGTAATATATTCACATATGAATCTATATAACTAGAATACTAGATATATTAAAGTATCCATAGTTAATATGAAAATGTATTTTATTTTGTCATAAAACATTTAGTTGTTATATGAAAAAATACGAACTACGAGAAGCGATTCAACACAAAGCCTACATCTTATATTTTATATGACGCTTTCTTTGTGAAGAATTATATAAAGAATACATGTCTTGACGTACATTTTGAGGTTCTTGACATGATTACATCATATACATGCATTCAGATATATGTATGGTATTAAAACTAACACCACTAACATTAAATTTCTTTTGCTGTGCAAAGAAGATAATAACGTCCAAAGAATGATTTCCCAAATCCTAAAACTCGAACAACCCAAAACTGATCATAATGTCTCTTATCCAGTAACCATCTTCTTCGTCTCATCATCAATCTGAACTTCTTGGAGCATAAAATCTTCATCACTCTTTTGTCTTTTTTTTGAACCTAGCCAAGAAACTTCACTTCCAGGCAAACAAGTTCAGAGTATATTCTTTAGATGAATTAACTAAGGGCACAATATTGCTTTTCAACCATCCCATCGATCAACGACTTTATCTTAAGCCCTGGTGGCTCTTTCCCCGTTTTGGATCCAATTTAGCTACTGCTTCTTAAGGGTTGTGACGTATATAAGCGGTTTATCGTGTAGTAACTTGATTACATGTATACAGTTTTTACATGACTAGATGATATAGAAAGAACAAACTAAATTGGTTTGATGAAAACCTTTAAACAAAATAAAAATAAGTAAAAATAATTGTTTTTACATGGTTACATAATATACATGTATATTTATTACTGATATTAAAAAGAAACCGTAGTCTTTATGTTATTTTTGAGTCAAAAAGAAGATAACAATGTATCCAAATAATCACTTCCAAATTCCTCAAACTCAAACAACCCAAACACATCACATTTATCTTCCCCCGTGGTAACCATCTTTTTATCACCACCAGTCTCAACTTCTTGAAACGTACAATCTTCATCTCTTCTTTGTCTTTTTCTTGAACCTAACCAAGTTTCTTCATCTCCAACCAATCCACAGATCTTCATGCATTCTTGAGTTGAATAATAACTAAGGGCACAGCTGTTTTCAACCACCCTATCAATAACTTTATCATCATAAGCCCTAGTTTCCTCTTTTCCTCCTGTTTCACGGTGGCTTCTTAACGGTTCGGACATACTTGAGCGGTTGATCAGGTGGTGACTTGAGCCGCAATCCATTTCCAAATATTCATCTATTCTTTGTCTCTTTCTTGAACCTAACCAAGCTTCTTCATTCCCAACCAGTCCACAGATCTTCATGCATTCTTGAGTCGTACAATAACTAAAGGCACAACTGTTTTCAACCACCCCATCAACAACTTTATCATCATAAGCCCTCATCGTATCTTTTCCCATAGTCTGTCCTATTTCACAGTGGTTTCTTACAGGTTGAGACGTACTTGAGCGGTTTATCGGGTAGTAACTTGGGCCACAATCCATTTCCATAGCTTTTATTACCATCTCGAGTTGAAAATTTGTGTGAGCTTTTTGGACTCCTCTTATTCTAACTGCGGCTTTATCATAAGCCATAGCTGCTTCTTCTGCGGTATGGAACGTCCCGAGCCAAACTCTAACACCGTTTCTCGTAGAGTCCCTGATCTCTGCTGCGAACTTCCCCCACGGACGCCTCCTTACTCCCCTGTATTTCCTTGTTTTGCAAGAAACTTGAGAAGAGAAAGAACATGAACCCGCACGGTTGGTTAATGGGTCATGAGTGGTTTCGCTTGGGAAAGAAGCAACCGCGTCAAAAATCTCTGCCCATTCCCTGCCCTCCATTGACATATAATCTAGGCTTGGAAGGCTTCTTTTTGAGTCTTTTGGTATGTCATCAAGGGTTGGCAATGCTTCCCAAGCTGTGGAAACTTCTGGACCATGGACTGATCTTGTATTGGTGTCTGGTTTTCTGATGAAATTCTCCCAAACGTTCTTGAGGATCTCCCCGTCTGGTTCTTGGATGTTTCCAAAAGCCATTTGTGGAATTGAATAAAGAGTACGTGTTGGTACGGTGGGCTTTTATATTAGTACCTTTTAAAGAGATGGTTGCTTTTGAGGAGTTTGTGTGTGGGTTGAATGTGAACTTGGCGGCAGGATAAGTGGGAAGTACAGTTGTGAAACTTGTGTTCCAAGTTACTGACCACCTCGTTTCATGGAGGGTTTTATGTTCCTCGTGAAATCAGGGTTTTCTATGTGTGTACTCACACGTATCATTAGGGATTATGTATGAATATACCATCTGAAATCAACTTTAGTATATTTTTTAACGTTACTTAAATTTTGAAGCATTGAGATTGTATACTCTTATTTATCATAAATAAAAACTTTGTGAACTCCTGAAAAGATCAGATGCTGACTATACTTTCTTTGAATATATTAATACGCAGACTAAGGAGAGTTTAAAAGAAAGAAAGCTGATATAAATATGTAGCCATGTACAACAATGTTTTTCATTACATCTTCTGATACACATTAATCTCGCGTTTCACTTTTCATGAGAATCTATGATGGGTTCCCACGAGAGGCACAAATCTGTTTATGGAGAATTGTAATTATTGGATCAGACTATTAGTTTATACTATATAGTGTAGCTTCTAAAGTTTTAGTTCAGATTTTTTTGATGAGCCCTGATACTGATTTTAACTTTCTAGACCAGAAAATTCTTCAGTTCATCATGGGTTAAGTTTGTTGGTATTTATTATGTAACTAATATCTTAGTTCTAGGTATTGAGAAATAGAACAATTTATAAAAATATCATATAATGTGAAATGAAACAAGAAGATGTAAAACTTAAGTCATGAGCAACCTTTTCCCCAAGTAATGATTCATATCAGATGATTTTTCGTCGGTCCAAAGATTTGACACAATGATGAGAGGCGTATACAATCTAATTGAAGTACAAATTTAATATTTCCAAATTGAGTAAGATATAATATATATCACACGCTTTGAAACATAGCTTACAATTGAAAAAAAGATTAAGATCTTTATTCAATGTATTAGAAAGATACTTTGTATGTTAGATTCAAGTAATCTGATTGACTTTTGCGGCTCCAATACTGGCTCAACAAATATCGTCTTATGGCCTTTTTAAAAGCTGTACGAGGGAAGAATTTTATGTCCCTTCGGCTCCGATAGCTCAAAATAACATTTTTCTTTTGATGTAATGCATTGTAACAAATCTATTACTCAATGGAGTACAAATCTTACATTGTAATAATTTTTTTTTAGTTTAAAAGATATAATACATTTGAACCTAGCTACTAAGGAATCAAATAATTTTCTCCTTACTTTATCATTTCCTTGAGACAAATCTTTGTAAACAATTTAAGACATGAAATGAAGATGTATTTGGCACTACTTGCTAAGGCTGAATCAATGGTGGGTATTAGTCAACAACATTATTCTAAAATTCGATTCAGCAGTATATATTTGATAATTAAATTTTTAATAATTGAAAAATTAATCTTGACTAACACAAGTAGCATAATTGTTTATGTGAGTTTGGTTACTATGTCACAATTATATTTTTATTTTTTTGTTATCTATCAATTTTTCAGAAATATTTAAAGTAAGCTAGATTTTATATAACCGAACATATACTCTTAAGGAGGTGTTATTGATTTATATATTTTAACTGATTTAAAATTTCATATAGTATTTACAATCCAAGTAAAATTTATTAATTATCAAATCTAACATATGAATTTTAATTAGTATTTATAAATTTAGAGATTATTCCTCAAATCTGAATCTTTGTATTTTTAACAAAGAAAACTATACAGAACATTCAAATTCATTATGATACCAAATTTCTTAGTAAATCCCTATGATTAAATAACACATGATTTGAACTAAAATTAGGGGTATGTGTTTTCCACTTTTCCTACACAATATGCAGAAAATAAAATTTTAAATTTAAATTATATTTAAAAATAAATTATGTTAATTTTACATTTTATTATTTGTTCACGATTTAATTTTAAAATTTAATTTAATAATATTTAAAAATTAAGATAAATATTTTTAGGGCGATCACAGAGTATTCTCTAATATGTATGTATATATATAAATTATAATTCTGAAAAATTATTTTATCTATTTCTTTTGGTTGAAATATATTATATAAAATTCTTTAAAATTAAGAAAAAAATTATGTTAGGTATATAATCATCAAAACGTAAAACTAAATATATCTAAAAAAATTATATATTAAAATAAACTAATGGTATTGGAATTAGAGAATTACAATTTCTTAAAAAAAAGTTACATAAATTTTTGAAGAATTTTTAAGTAATAAAAATTATATAATTAAAAATAATATTTTGAAAATTTTAAATTATATTATATTTCTACTATTATATTATTTATTATTATATTAATGATGATCTATAGTTATTACCATATTATAAACAATTTACCAAAAATACAAATCACAATTAAATGTAAATGTTCATGTTACAATTAACTCCAATCCATTTCATCATTATTAGTATGACATGTTATCATTTTTCTTTCAAAATTAATATGGTGATGATACATTGTAAAATCACTTCTCAAATAATGTTTAAGGGACTAAGAGATTTATAAATTATTAAACTAGTAACACGTGATTTCAATATAAGTTTTAAAGTCATATAACCAATAACACTAGGTTTTGGTTGGATTTTCAAATCTGTTAAAATACGCAAGCAATAACCCACTCTGTCAGTACTAATCTGAGCATTTACAGAAGCTGAGGAGTAACTCAACATTAGTAAGTAAAAATAAACATGTTGGATTATAAGTGCATCCATTCAATAATATAAGTGCATCCATTCAATAATAGGAGCATCCATTCCGTTGTAGGATACTCGGCTCTCACCCGAGAGACCCGGGTTCCAATCGCGGCAACGGAGCTTTTTTCAGTTGTCTTCTGACTATCTCGACCTGTTGAATTGAACCCTAAGGTTTGCAGTACCTGGAAGCTGTTCGTGCTGCTTCACTTGTAATCCCTCCCCACCAAGTAAGTTTTTCTGTAGCTTTGTGCCCCCAAAGTTTGAAGCTTTTTGATATGGGTGTTTCTTGATATGTTGCAAAATGTACCAAGCGATGTTCCGGATACTGAGCTTCGGAAAAACGTTGGAGCTCGTAGCAGCAAGTTTCCAGCTTTTGACACAATTACATCAAGTAGTACACAAGTACTCGATGAGGGTTTAGTAGTTTATATGCTTCAATGGTTTGCTTATGTGCTTCATGTTCTTGGAAGTATAGAGGTATCCTTAGGTTTATATACCTGATGGGAAACATCAGTTGGAAGTCGTTGACGAGGTACTTGGTTCAAATGCTTTGATGTGGTAAAAAAAAGAAGCTGATATATCACCTCTTGTGATGCACATATTAGTCTTTAGTTTTACTTTTCATGGGAATCTATGATGTGTTCCCACGAGAGGCACAAATCCGTTTTAGAGGATTGTAGTTATTGGAACAAACTTTTAGTTTTTTTTTTTTGGTTAATTTTTTTTTTTTTTTAGTAAAATGCAAACTTTTAGTTTAGTTTAACTTCTAAATTATTTACGAGAAATACTCTAAGATAGATCTAAAAAAGTTTTTGTCACAAAAATAAACTTTAAGGGAAAAATTGACAAAAATAACCTTTATGAGGTGGGATTTTGGAGGTAAATATACGTTTATACCCTTTGGGTTAACTAATCTAGATTTAGGGTTTAGAGTTATGGGGTGGGGTTTTGGGGGTGAAGTTTAAAATTGAAAAAATAAATAAAAAATATTAATTTTTAAAAAATAAAAAGAACTAGTTTGGTCATTTTTGTTTTTGAATGTTATTTTTGTGACAAAAACTTCAAAATGTGTTATTTGAGAGATTTACCCATTATTTATTGTAAATTTTGATGACCCCTACTACTACTTTTAACTTTATATACAAGAAAATTCTTCAATTTATGGGCTAATCTTGTTGGTATTTATTAGTTAACTAATATTTTGGTAGTCTAGCTACAGAAATACAACCATTGATAACAAAATATCATCTAATGTGAAATGAAACAAGAAATTGTAAAACTTAAGTCATTAGCAACCTTTTTCCAAGTAATGATTCATATCAGATGATTTTTCGTCGGTCCAAACTCCAAAGATGACACAATGATGAGAGGCGTGTATCAAATATAATTTAAGTATAAATTTAATATTTCCAAATTGAGTAAGATATAATATACATCACACGCTTTGAAACATAGCCTACAATTGAGAAAAAGAGTAAGATACTAATTCAATGTATACTTTGTATGATAGTAAAACATAGCCTACAATTCAACGATCATATCGTCCCATGGTCTTTCTGAAACAGTTTTGATGACAGAATTTTATGTCCCGCCGGCTTCGATACGTCAAACTTTTAACAGTTTCTTTTTGATATACATATTTATTACATAAGTGCATCATTATCCTAAATACCCACTAGGGGTTCTTAAATTTTCTTCTTTTTTTTTAGTTTTTTTTTTTTTAAAAGTGAACTAATCGCGAGCCGCCACGTGTCAGTGGAGCCCGCGAACAGTGCAAGAGACCAAACAGAGACCAAAGAAAGCTATATCTTAATTAGAGGGTTTAAGATACAGTTTTTAAGGTTTTGGTGGGCCCTCCCCCCTTAAGAGACCCACCAAAAACCATAGATAAAGATGCTCTAAGGGATCAGCGGCGGAGCTATAATTTTTTTAACAGAGTTAATATTATTTTAATATTAAATACAAAATTATAATATGATTATAATATATTATTAATTTCCTAATTTTTATAAATATTAAAAATAAATGAAATTAATTATATATTTTACTCTAAAAATAGTTAGAATTTTTTCATGTTTACCACATTATTGATATTATTATTCATTTTTTATCTTTACTAAAAAGACATTTCACAAATATTTTTTTAAAGCAAAGATTCTTAATTTAATTAGAATCTTAAACTTCACATTCCAAAACAGTACCTCACCCGTCAACTCTAAATTCTAAGTCTTAAATTAATTAACTCTAGATTATAAATATTTTTTTCCTCTTAAAAATAAAAATAAATGTGATTAAAGTAAACATGAAAAGTGGTAGTTGAAATGTGGTATTTTGGAAAGTTTCCCAAAATAATTCTATTAGTGATAAAACTTTATAACTATCTCTACCGGAATATTTATAACTATAATTTAATTAATTTTTACTAAACATTGAATAGTGACTTTTATATTTAAGTTATAGAATTAACCATTTTTACTTAGTGTATTGAATATGAAAAATGAATTTTCAAGTTTACCATATTATTGGTACAATTATTTATTTTTACCTTCATTTAAAAGATATTTTCACAAATATTTTTTATTTAAGAAACGAAAATTTCTTATATTAATTAAAATCTTAAATTTACATTACAAAACTCTATCTCACCCTTCCATTCTTGCCCTAACTCTTAAATTAATTAAATCTAAAGTTATAAGTATTTTTTTCCCTTAAAACATGATGGTAAAAGTGATTAAGGTAAATATGGAAAGTGGTAGTAGCAATGTGATATTTTTGACAATTTCTTAATATAAAATCAGTTCATCGTTATTTTTAGTATGTGTGCAGAATGTGAAGAAGTATAAACTTTTTATTCAAAATTATACAGCAATGAAGAAAATAACTACAATGAGTATGTGTTAAAATTAGCAAAATAATTAGTCAAGTTTAACTCAAACTGTATATAAAAAAGTTGGGGTATTAGAAAACTTAACGAAATTTAGCTCCATATTTTTATGGAATTTTTCCTTATAAAAAATAAACTTCTTAATTTTTCTAATACAACTGAAATTTGTATAAATTCTTTTAGCAGAAATAATTAAATGTAAGATAGATATACAATTATATGATTGTTATTTAATTGGAAAAACTGCATTTTAAATATTCAAATTGACAAAAATTTACAATTTAAACTTTGACGTTCAACATCTAACATTTTAAACAATAAAATTAATTTCAAGAACATATTAAATCTTTAAACTAACTTACTTGTTCGCCACGTCAAAATTTTGATATAATATAAACCATTCTTTTAGTCAAAACAATCTCAATATTTAAAATAACAATTATATTTTTAAGTTTCTGTTCTATCAAATTTTCAGAATATTTAAAGTAAGCTAGATTTTATATAACCGAACATATATTCTTGAAGTTGTACCAATGTGAGCATTTATAGAATCTGAGGAGTAACTCGATATTCAATAATCAACTTAGCTGGTCAGGATACTCGGCTTTCATACGTGAGACCCGGGTGAAAACAAGAAAATGTAAAACTTAAGTGATTAGCAACCTTTTTTCCAAGTAATGATTCCTAAGAGATGATTTTTCGTCGGTCCAAACTCCAAAGATTTGACACGATGATGAGAAGCGTGTATCAAATATAATCCAAGTATAAATTAATATTTTCAAATTGAGTAAGATATAATATATATCACACGCTTTGAAACATAGCTTAAAATTGAGAAAAAGAGTAAGATATTAACTCAATGTATTAGAGAGATACTTTGTATTATAGATTCAAGTAATCTTATTGAATTTTGCGGCCCCAACACCTCAACGATCATATCGTCTTATGACCTCTTTTTAGAACAGTTTTGCTGACAGAAGTTTATGTCCTGCTGGCTTCGATACCTCAGGCTTTTAACATTTTTCTTTTGATATACATATTTACTACATGTTTTTCTGCACATTAAAGAAATTAAATTTTTAGAATTTAAATTATATTATATTATATTTTTTGTTAATTTTTTAGATTTTATTATTTATCTCAGTTTAATTTTAAATTTTAATTTCGATATATCAAAACTAAGGTAAAATAAAAACATCTATTTTTATTTTATAATTAGTATATCTATATATTCAGAATTAATTTTTGAAAGACTTTTTGTGTATTTCTTTGGTTAAAATATATTAAAGCAAACTATTTTAAAATTAAGAATTTTTTTAAGTATAGAATTATCAAAATGTAAAACTAAATAATATCTTTAAAATTTGTAGATATTAAAAATAATTAATAATATTGAAATTAGAAAATTACCGTTCTTTAAACTGCATTAATTTTGAATAATTGTTTTAGAAATAAAATTATATAATTATAAAAATAAATTTTCGAAAATTCTAAAGTATCATTACATTTATATTTTTACTATTATATGTTTTTTGTTATATTAATGATGATTAGTAGTTATAGCCATATTGTAAAATCTTACCAAAATGTAAATCAACATTAAATATAATGTCCATATCACAATTAACTTCAATCCATGTCATCTTATAACTATGTCATGTTATCTTTTTTTTTTCTTGCAAAATCAATGTAGTGATGATATATGGCAAAATCACTTTTCAAATAACGTCAAATAATGTCTAAGAGATTACTTTCATGGAGCAGCGGCAAAGCTATAATTTTTGTTTACTGGAGTTAATATAATTTAATATTAAATACCAATCTATACTATAATTTTAATATATTATTAATATTTAAAATTTAAAAATATTTTAAAGTTAAAAGATGAAATTGATCATATATATTAGTGAATAAAACTTTATCACTATCTCTAGTTGAATATTTATAATTATAATTTAATTAAGTTTCACTAAACATTAAATAATGACCTTTATATTTAAGTTATGGGATTAAACATTTTTACTTAGTGTATTGAATATAAAATTAGTTGATAGCTATTTTAGTATGTGTGCAGAATGTGTAAAAGCATAAAATTTATTCAAAATTATATAGAAATGAAGAAAAATAACGACAATGACTATAGTTTTAAAAGTAGGTGTATTAAAATGAAGAAATAATTAGTTTGAGTACTAAATTAAGTAACGAAAAAGTTTAGGTACTAAAAAAATTAATATAGTTAGGTATTTTTATGGAATTT